>CM038792.1:64549573-64593499 GCA_021764765.1 Vicia sativa
TGGTACATTTCAGTTATTTTTCTAGTCAATAAAATTATAAAAACGATATTCATTCATGTTTTCAATCAGGCATATCAACTCAAATTGGTTGTTCAGATAGCTGGTTCCATTAATTTACTCAAAATAAAATTATAATGGTTAAAATATTCACTGAAAAGTATCAAAACTTTTCAATTTAAAGGGATGAATTAACATTAGGCGTGAGTTAAATTGAATCAAATCATTAGCAACTCATGGGTATCGTTCTATTATATTTAATAAAGTCAGAAATCATATACATATCATCATTAAAGATAATTGTACTAATAATTTTAATTTTCAAGCAGACTTTGAACAATTTATGGAGGAGACGTTGAACATTCTTGAAACAGTTGTTTTATAAATTGATGGTTCATAAACAAATGTTGTTTTAATAGTTTTATTTATCTTATTGGGATCATTTATTTTATTTTTTATTTGTCTTTCTTGCTTTTAGATAAATTCTTCAAAAATACTTTATGATTATTCTTGTCAAGAAATATGTGTGTATCTTCATAAAATAAAATGAAAGTTGTTAAATAAATTGATTAAGAAAAATATTAAATATTTATTGGATGATAACATATTATATAAGTCTTTGTTTGGATTCGGGTGTAGGATTAAAATTAAATGGAGGTCTGCCAAATGGAAATACTTTATATGTGTTGCAGTGTGATGGTGAAACTTACTCTACACTTTTCTCTAAGTTTTATTTTACTATCTTTTTGAAAGTTTTCATGTTTGGATCAAATTTTAAATTTTAGAAACAATTTAACATTTAATTTTGTTATTAAATTTAAAATTACACAAATTACTTTTTCATTTATTATATTTTCATTATTACATGATTAATTTGTAAAAATAAATATTATTGAAGATTAAAACTATTCTCTAACATGACTTTCAAATGGTGTGGGTGACAAGATCATAACACAATTACATTTTTTAATTTTTACTGTACATAAATATAATTTTCAAGTATAATTTATTGAAATAATTGAGCAAGACAAGAATCATGGAAAATATATTATACAAGATAGAAACTAAAATAATTCTTTGTTTCTCATCGTTGCCACAAATTGACCATTTTATCATTTTAGAACACTCATTTATTTCAATGTATAAAATTATTATATAAAATGTATCATCAATTATTTTGTTCATCATTAATATTCATTTGATTAATATAAAACTAATTTATTAAAATGTTTTCTCTTTTTTATACGATATTTTAATGAAATCAATTACAACAATTATTTTATAAAATAGATATCAGAAAAATATTTTATTTTAAATGTCAGGTCATAGGGTAATAAAGTTACCAATAAATATTTAGATATATTCGGCATTCTAATTTACTATATCTTTTAGTGTTTTCTTGAGTTTGGGTCATGCAACAAAAGTATTTTGAGACATTAAACTCTTAATTTAAATGCATTATCAAATCCTCATACTCTAAATTCAAATGAAAAATTGTAGTTATTGATGTTATGGATTAAATTCCTATGTAATCTCAAATATAACTACATTACATTCATATCAATAAGCTGACTCTAGCTGTAGTAATAAAACTCTGCATTGAAAACAATAACACTATAAGCAATCATGTGTACACCAAAGTAGTAATATTTCAATTTTCTATCAATAAAAAATTACATAAAAATCGATATTCATTCATGTTTTCCAATATTCATTCAAATATAAACTACGCATTAATTTTGTTGAATAACTTGGTCCCATTAATTTTACAAAATAAAATTATAATTGGTTAAATATTCATGACAAATTTTTTTAATTTAAAGGGATGAATTGGAACATATTTTGTTCCTCAGAAATAGGTTAAATTAAATTAGAGAAAAATCATATTTAATAACTTACAAAATTCAATTGGATTATATTAGTCGCTCAATTTATAGATACATCACAGTACCATTCTATTATATTTAGTAAAAAAATCTATCGAAATATATACATAACCATACACATTATAAAATCATCAAAGCTAAAGATAATTGTACTAATAATTATTTTTAAATTCAAAATATTAAACGACAATTTATGTGAAGAAGAAGACATTGAACATTCTTAAAACAAGTTGTTTTATAAATTTACATTGGATTCATAAACAAATGTTGTTTTAATAGTGTTTTATTTATCTTATTTAAGGATCCTTTAATTTTGTTAAATTTTATTTGTCTTTCTTACTTTTAGATATTAAAATTTTCTTTAAAAATACTTTATACATGATTATTTTTCTTGTCAAATATGTGTGTATCTTCATAAATAAATAAAGTTGTTGAAACTAAATTGATTAAAGAATGACCCTTAAATATTTATTGGATGATAACATATTATATAAGTCTTTTTTTGGATTTAAAAAAAGGTAGCACCTAGAGATTTTTATTAAAAATAGAGAAAAGAAAAAAATGGAAGAAAATGTAGTCTTACTTAAATGGAAAATAATATATGTGTTGTCACAAACATGTGTGATGGCTTACTCTACTTTTCTCTAAGTTTTATTTTACTATCTTTTATGAAGTTTTTTTTCATGTTTGAGTCAATTTTAAATTTTACAATTATATTTTAGAAACAATTTAACTTATTTATAATTTTATTTTAAATTTAAATTACACAAATTACTTTTCATTTATTATATTTTCATTATTACATGATTAATTTGTAAAAATAAATATTAAATGAAGTTAAAAACTATTTCTATAACATGACTTTTAAGAACAAGAGTGTGAGTAAGAACGTAAACAAAAGTTTTACTTCTAAGACAATAACTCACATAATTAGAGTTTTTTTACAAACTTATGTACATAAAATATAATTTTTTCAAGTATAATTTATTGAAATTATTAGTTCTTTTTGTTCTAGTGACAAGACAAGAATCTTGAAAATATATTATACAAGATAGAAAAACTAAAAAATAATTCTTATAACACATGTTTCTCATCGATATACAAATTATGACCATTTTATCATTTTAGAAATTAAATATTTCATTTATTTCAATAGTATTGTCACATTTATAAAATTATTATTTATATAAACAATTGTATCATCTAATAAATATTCTTATTTATTATTTTCTCGTTCATCATTAATATTCATTTGATTAATATAAAACTAATTTATTAAAATTATTGTTTTCTCTCTTTTATTTAATATGATATTTAATTTGAAGAAAATATCAATTGTAACAATTATTTTATAAAATAGATATCTAGAAAAAATATTTTATAATGTATTTTTTATGGTCATAGAAACAATAAAGTTACCCAATAATAAAATATTTAGATATATTTCCAGCATTCTAAATTTTATATCTTTTAGTGTTTCTTGAGTTTAGGTCATGCAACAAAAGTATTTTGAGACATTAAACTCTTAATTTAAATGCATTATCAAATCCGTCATACTCTAAATTCAAATGAAAATTGTATTGATGTTATGGATTAAATTCCTATGTAATCTCAAATATAATACATTACATTCATATCAATAACTGACTCTACTAGTATAAAACTCTTGTTGAAAACAATAACACTAAAACAATGTGTACACCGAAAATAAAACATATAAAGGACTGAATATTACATTCAAAACTCTATGTAATATTTCAATTTTCTATCAATAAAAATTACATAAAACTCGATATTCATTCATGATTTTCAATATTCATTCAAATATAAACTACATTAATTTTGTTAGAACTTGGTCCCATTAATTTTTAAAATAAAATTATAATTGGTTAAATATTCATGAAAAGAATCAAAACTTTTTTTTTAATTTAAAGGGGTGGAACATATTTTGTTCTCCTGGCTTGATGAGGTTAAATTAAATTCTGAAAAAATCATATTTAATATCTTACAAAATTCATTGGATTATATTAGTCGCTCAATTTATAGATACATCACATACCGTTCTATTATATTTAAGTAAAAAATCTATCGAAATATATACATAACCATACACATTATAAAATCATCAAAGCTAAAGATAATTGTACTAATAATTATTTTAAATTCAAAAATATTAACGACTTTGAACAATTTATGTGAAGAAGAAGACATTGAACATTCTTAAAACAAGTTGTTTTATAAATTTACATTTGGATTCATAAACAATTGTTGTTTTAATAGTGTTTTATTTATCTTATTTAAGATCCTTTAATTTTGTTAAATTTTTTTTGTCTTTCTTGCTTTTAGATATTAAAATTTTCTTTAAAATACTTTATACATGATTATTTTCTTGTCAAATATGTATCTTCATAAAAAAAATAAAATAGAAAGTTATTGAAACTAAATTGATTAAAAAGAATGACCCCTTAAATATTTATTCGATGATAACATATTATATAAGTCTTTGTTTTGGATTTAAAAAGGTAGCACCTAAATTTTTATTAAAATACGAGAAAAAAAAAAGGGAAAATGTAGTCTTACTTAAATGGAAAATACTTTATATGTTGTGTCACAAACATGTGTGATGATTACTTTCTCTAAGTTTTATTTTACTATCTTTTATAAAGAAAAATTTTTCCATGTTTGAGTCAATTTTAAATTTTACAATTATATTTTTAGAAACAATTTAACTTATTTATAATTTTATTTTAAATTTAAAATTACACAAATACTTTTCATTTATTATATTATTATTACATGATTAATTTGTAAAAAAAAAATATTAAATGAAGTTAAAACTATTTCTATAACATGACTTTTAAGAACAAGGTGTGAGTAAGAGCGTAAACAAAGTCTTACTTCTAAGACAATAACTCACATAATTAGAGTTTTTTACAAACTTATGTACATAGAAATATAATTTTTTTTCAAGTATAATTTATTGAAATTATTAGTTCTTTTGTGAGCAAGACAAGAATCTTGAAAATATATTATACAAGATAGAAAAACTAATAATTCTTATAACACATGTTTCTCATCGATTATACAAATTATGACCATTTATCATTTTTAGAAATTAAATATTTCATTATTTCAATAGTATTGTCACATTTATAAAATTATTATTTATATAAACTTAATTGTCATCTCATAAATATTCTTATTTATTATTTTCTATTCATCATTAATATTCATTTGATTAATATAAACTAATTTATTAAAATTATTGTTTTCTCTCTTTTATTTAATATGATATTTGAAGAATATCAATTGTAACAATTATTTATAAATAGATATACAGAAGAAATATTTTTTATAATGTATTTTTTTTATGGTCATAGAAACAATAAAGTTACCAATAATAAAATATTTAGATATATTTCAGCATTCTAAATTTTATATCTTTTAGTGTTTCTTGAGTTTGGGTCATAACAAAAGTATTTTGAGACTTTAAACTCTTAATTTAAATGCATTATCAAATCTGTCATACTCTAAATTCAAATGAAAAATTATAGTTATTGATGTTAGGATTAAATTCTATATAATCTCAAATATAATACATTACATTCATATCAATAATGACTCTATTTTGTATGAAACTCTTCGTTGAAAACAATAACACTGAAGCAATCATGTACATAAAAACATATAAAGAGGCTGAATATTACCTTCAAAACTCTATGTAATATTTCAATTTTCTATCAATAAAAATTACATAAAAACTCGATATTCATTCATGATTTTCCAATATTCATTCAAATATAAACTCTGCATTAATTTTGTTCGAATAACTTGGTCCCATTAATTTTACAAAATAAAATTATAATTGGTTAAATATTCATGAAAAGAATCAAAACTTTTTAATTTAAAGGGGTGAATGGAACATATTTGTTCTCTGACGAAGAGGAGATTAAATTAAATTCGAGAAAAATCATATTTAATATCTTACAAAATTAATTGGATTATATTATAAACTCAATTTATAGATACATCACGTACCATTCTATTATATTTAAGTAAAACAATCTATCAAATATATACATAACCATACACATTATAAAATCATCAAAGCTAAAAATAATTTACTAATAATTATTTTAAAATTCAAATATTTAACGACTTTGAACAATTTATGTGAAGACATTGAACATTCTTAAAACAATTGTTTTATAAATTTACATTTGTTCATAAACAATTTATTTTAATAGTGTTTTATTTATCTTATTAAGGGTCCTTTAATTTTGTTAAATTGTTGTTTGTTTCTTGCTTTTAGATATTAAAATTTTCTTAAATTGAAAATACTTTTATATGTTGTGTCTAAACATGTGTGATGGTGAAACTTACTCTACACTTTTCTTTAAGTTTTATTTTACTATCTTTTTCATGTTTGGGTTCCCATTTTAAATTTTACAATTATATTTTTAGAAACAATTTAACTTATTTATAATTTTATTTTAAATTTAAAATTACACAAATTACTTTTCATTTATTTATTTCATTATTACATGATTAATTTGTAAAATAAATATTAAATTTTAAAACTATTTCTATCTTGACTTTTAAGAACAAGAGTGTGAGTAAACGTAAACAAAGTTTTACTTCTAAGACAATAACTCATAATTAGAGTTTTTTACAAACTTATGTACATAGAAATATAATTTTTTCAAGTATAATTTATTGAAATTATAAGTTCTTTTGTTCTAGTGACAAGACAAGAATCTTGAAAATATATTATACAAGAAAAACTAAAAAAATAATTCTATATAACATGTTTCATCATAATTCAAATTATGACCATTTATCATTTTAGAAATTAAATATTTCATTTCTTTCAATAGTATTAACATTTATAAAATTATTATATAAACTTAATTGTATCATCTAATAAATATTCTTATTTATTTTTTCTATTCATCATTAATATTCATTTGATTAATATAAACTAATTTATTAAATTATTTTTCTCTTTTTTTAATATGATATTTTAATGAAAAAATATCAATTGTAACAATTATTTTATAAACAGAATATGAGAAGAAATATTTTTTATAATGTATTTTTATGGTCATAGAAACAATAAAGTTACCCCAATAATAAAATATTTAGATATATTTCCGCATTCTAAATTTACTATATCTTTTAGTGTTTCTTGAGTTTAGGTCATGCAACAAAAGTATTTTGAGACATTAAACTCTTAATTTAAATGCATTATCAAATCTATCATACTAAATTCAAATAAAGAAAAATTGTAGTTATTGATGTGGATTAAATTCCTATGTATTTCAAATATAATACCTACATTCATATTAAATGACTATTTGATATGGAAACTCTTAGGTGAGAAAACAATAACACTGAAGAATCATGTGTACAAAGAAAATAAAAACATATAAAATTTCAGATATTACATTCAAAAGTCTATGTAATATTTCAATTTTCTATCAATAAAAAAACTTCGATATTCATTCATGTTTTCCAATATTCATTCAAATATAAACTCTGCATTAATTTTGTTCGAATAACTTGGTCCCATTAATTTTACAAAATAAAATTATAATTGGTTAAATATTTATGAAAAGTATCAAAACTTTTTTTTTATTTAAAGGGATGAATTGGAACATATTTTGTTCCTCACAAGGAATTAAATTAAATTAGAAAAATCATATTTAATAACTTACAAAATTCAATTGGATTATATTAGTCGCTCAATTTATAGATACATCAATACCATTCTATTATATTTAAGTAAAAAAATCTATAAATATACATAACCATACACATTATAAAAAGATAATTGTACTAATATTTTTTAAATTCAAAATATTAAACGACTTTGAATTTATGTGAAGAAGAAGACATTGAACATTCTTAAAACAAGTTGTTTTATAAATTTACATTTGGATTCATAAACAAATGTTGTTTTAATAGTGTTTTATTTATCTTATTTAAGGATCCTTTAATTTTATTAAATTTTTTATTTGTCTTTCTTGCTTTTAGATATTAAAATTTTCTTTAAAAATACTATACATGATTATTTTTCTTGTCAAATATGTGTATCTTCATAAAAAAATAAAAGAAAGTTGTTGAAACTAAATTGATTAAAAGAATGACTTAAATATTTATTGATGATAACATATATATAAGTCTTTGTTTTGGATTTAAAAAAAGTAGCACCTAGAGATTTTTATTAAAATACGAAAAAGAAAAATATGTAGTCTTACTTAAATGGAAAATACTTTATTTATATGTCACAAACATGTGTGAATGAAACTTACTCTACACTTTCTCTAAGTTTTATTTTACTATCTTTTTATGGAAGTTTTTTTCATGTTTGGGTCCAATTTTAAATTTTAAATTATATTTTAGAAACAATTTAACTTATTTATAATTTTATTTTAAATTTAAAATTACATAAATTACTTTTCATTTATTTTATTTTCATTATTACATGATTAATTTGTAAAAAATAAATATTAAATGAAGTTTAAAACTATTTCTATAACATGACTTTTGAGTGGTAAGAACCTAAACAAAGTTTTACTTCTAAGACAATAACTCACATAATTAGAGTTTTTTACAAACTTATGTACATAGAAATATAATTTTTTCAAGTATAATTTATTGAAATTATTATTCTTTTTTGTTCTAGTGACAAGACAAGAATCTTGAAAATATATTATACAAGATAGAAAAACTAAAAAAATAATTCTTATAACACATGTTTCTCATCATATACAAATTATGACCATTTTATCATTTTTGAAATTAAATATTTCATTTCTTTCAATAGTATTGCACATTTATAAAATTATTATTTATATAAACTTAATTGTATCATCTAATAAATATTCTTATTTATTATTTTCTCGTTCATCATTAATATTCATTTGATTAATATAAACTAATTTATTAAAATTATTGTTTCTCTCTTTTATTTAATATGATATTTTAATTTGAAGAAAAATATCAATTAACAATTATTTTATAAATAGATATTTTTATAATGTATTTTTATGGTCATAGAAACAATAAAGTTACCCCAATAATAAAATATTTAGATATATTTCAACATTCTAAATTTACTATATCTTTTAGTGTTTGAGTTTAGGTCATGCAACAAAAAGTTTTGAGACATTAAACTCTTAAATGCATTATCAAATCTGTCATACTCTAAATTCAAATGAAAAATTGTAGTTATTGATGTTATGGATTAAATTCCTATGTAATTTCAAATATAATACACTACATTCATATTAATAATTGACTCTAGCTGTAGTATGAAACTCTTCGTTGAAAACAATAACACTCTGAAGCAATCATGTACACCGAAAATAAAAAATATAAAATGACTGAATATTACATTCAAAAGTCTATGTAATATTTCAATTTTCTATCCAATAAAAATTACATAAAAACTCGATATTCATTCATGTTTTTCAATATTCATTCAAATATAAACTCTGCATTAATTTTGTTGAATAACTTGGTCCCATTAATTTTTACAAAATAAAATATAATTGGTTAAATATTTGAAAAGTATCAAAACTTGTTTTTTTTTTAATTTAAAGGGATGAATTGGAACATATTTTGTTCCTCAAAGCTTGATAGAGTTAAATTAAATTCGAGAAAAATCATATTTAATAACTTACAAAATTCAATTGGATTATATTATCGCTCAATTTATAGATACATCACAATACCATTCTATTATATTTAAGTAAAAAAATCTATCAAAATATATACATAACCATACACATTATAAAATCATCAAAGCTAAAAGATAATTGTACTAATATTTATTTTAAATTCAAAAATATTAAGCGACTTTGAACAATTTATGTGAAGAAGAGACATTGAACATTCTTAAAACAAGTTGTTTTATAAATTTACATTTGGATTCATAAACAAATGTTGTTTTAATAGTGTTTTATTTATCTTATTTAAGGATCCTTTAATTTTGTTAAATTTTTATTTGTCTTTCTTGCTTTTAGATATTAAAATTTTCTTTAAAAATACTTTATACATGATTATTTTCTTGTCAAATATGTGTGTATCTTCATAAAATAAAAAGAAAGTTGTTGAAACTAAATTGATTAAAAATGACCCTTATATATTTATTCGATGATAACATAATATATAAGTCTTTGTTTTTAGTTTAGGTAGCACCTAAGAATTTTTGTGTCTTACTTAAATGGAAAATACTTTATATGTGTTGTGTCACAAACATGTGTGATGGTGAAACTTACTACTTTTCTCTAAGTTTTATTTTACTATCTTTTTATGGAAGTTTTTATTTGGGTCCAATTTTAAATTTTACAATTATATTTTAGAAACAATTTAACTTATTTATAATTTTATTTTAAATTTAAAATTACATAAATTACTTTTCATTTATTTTATTTTCATTATTACATGATTAATTTGTAAAAAATAAATATTAAATGAAGTTTCTATATTTTTAAGAACAAGAGTGTGAGTAAGAACAAACAGTTTTACTTCTAAGACAATAACTCACATAATTAGAGTTTTTACAAACTTATGTACATAGAAATATAATTTTTCAAGTATAATTTATTGAAATTATTAGTTCTTTTGTTCTAGTGACAAGACAAGAATCTTGAAAATATATTATACAAGATAGAAAAAAACTAAAAATAATTCTTATAACACATGTTTCTCATCAGTATACAAATTATGACCATTTTATCATTTTAGAAATTAAATAGTATTGGCATTTATAAAAATTATTATTTATAAAACTTAATTGTATCATCTAATATATTCATCATTAATATTCATTTGATTAATATAAAACTAATTTATTAAAATTATTGTTTTCTCTCTTTTATTTAATATGATATTTTAATTTGAAGAAAAATATCAATTGTAACAATTATTTTATATATACAGAAGAAATATTTTTATAATGTATTTTTTTTATGGTAGAAACAATAAAGTTACTAATAATAAAATATTTAGATATATTTCCAGCATTCTAAATTTACTATATCTTTTAGTGTTTCTTGAGTTTAGGTCATGCAACAAAAGTATTTTGAGACATTAAACTCTTAATTTAAATGCATTATCAAATCCTGTCATACTCTAAATTCAAATGAAAAATTGTAGTTATTGATGTTATGGATTAAATTCCTATGTAATTTCAAATATAATACACTACATTCATATTAATAATGACTCTAGCATGGTATGAAACTAAAACAACCACCGGCAATCATGTGTACGAAGAAAATAAAAACATATAAAGACAGCTGAATATTACATTCAAAGTCTATGTAATATTTCAATTTTATCCATAAAATTACATAAAACTGATATTCATGTTTTTCAATATTCATTCAAATATAAATTATTTGTTGAATAACTTGGTCCCATTAATTTTACAAAATAAAATTATAATTGGTTAAATATTTATGAAAAGTATCAAAACTTGTTTTTAAAGGGATGAATTGGAACATATTTTGTTCCTCACACAGCTTGATGAGTTAAATTAAATTAGAAAAATCATATTTAATAACTTACAAAATTCAATTGGATTATATTAGTCGCTCAATTTATAGATACATCAATTTCTATTATATTTAAGTAAAAAAATCTATCGAAATATATACATAACCATACACATTATAAAATCATCAAAGCTAAAAGATAATTGTACTAATATTTATTTTAAATTCAAAATATTAAAGACTTTGAACAATTTATGTGAAGAAGAAGACATTGAACATTCTTAAAACAAGTTGTTTTATAAATTTACATTTGGATTCATAAACAAATGTTGTTTTAATAATGTTTTATTTATCTTATTTAAGGATCCTTTAATTTTGTTAAATTTTATTTGTCTTTCTTGCTTTTAGATATTAAAATTTTCTTTAAAAATACTTTATACATGATTATTTTTCTTGTCAAATATGTGTGTATCTTCATAAAAATAAAAGAAAGTTGTTGAAACTAAATTGATTAAAAGAATGACCCCTAAATATTTATTCGATGATAACATAATATATAAGTCTTTGTTTTGGATTTAAAAAGGTAGCACCTAGAGATTTTTTATTAAAATGAGAAAAGAAAAATGGAAGAAAATGTAGTCCTTAAATGGATACTGTGTTGTGTCACAAACATGTGTGATGGTGAAACTTACTACACTTTTCTCTAAGTTTTATTTTACTATCTTTTTATGAGAAGTTTTTTTCATGTTTGGGTCCAAATTTTACAATTATATTTTTAGAAACAATTTAACTTATTTATAATTTTATTTTAAATTTAAAATTACATAAATTACTTTTCATTTATTTATTTTCATTATTACATGATTAAAAAAAAATAAATATTAAATGAAGTTTAAAACTATTTCTATAACATGACTTTTAAGAACAAGAGTGTGAGTAAGAACGTAAACAAAAGTTTTACTTCTAAGACAATAACTCACATAATTAGAGTTTTTTTTACAAACTTATGTACATAGAAATATAATTTTTTTCAAGTATAATTTATTGAAATTATTAGTTCTTTTTGTTCTAGTGACAAGACAAGAATCTTGAAAATATATTATACAAGATAGAAAAACTAAAAAAAATAATTCTTATAACACATGTTTCTCATCGATATACAAATTATGACCATTTTATCATTTTAGAAATTAAATATTTCATTTCTTTCAATAGTATTGCACATTTATAAAATTATTATTTATATAAACTTAATTGTATCATCTAATAAATATTCTTATTTATTATTTTCTCGTTCATCATTAATATTCATTTGATTAATATAAAACTAATTTATTAAAATTATTGTTTCTCTCTTTTATTTAATATGATATTTTAATTTGAAGAAAAAATTGTAACAATTATTTTATAAAATAGATATACTGAAGAAATATTTTTATAATGTATTTTTTGGTCATAGAAACAATAAAGTTACCCCAATAATAAAATATTTAGATATATTTCCAGCATTCTAAATTTACTATATCTTTTAGTGTTTCTTGAGTTTAGGTCATGCAACAAAAGTATTTTGAGACATTAAACTCTTAATTTAAATGCATTATCAAATCATCATACTCTAAATTCAAATGAAAAATTGTAGTTATTGATGTTATGGATTAAATTCCTATGTAATTTCAAATATAATACACTACATTCATATTAATAATGACTCTAGTTGTAGTATGAAACTCTTCGTGAGAAAACAATAACACTCTGAAGCAATCATGTGTACCGAAGAAAATAAACATATAAAAAGGCGGCTGAATATTACATTCAAAACTCTATGTAATATTTCAATTTTTCTATCAATAAAAATTACATAAAAACTCGATATTCATTCATGTTTTTCAATATTCATTCAAATATAACTCTGCATTAATTTTGTTAAATAACTTGGTCCCATTAATTTTACAAAATAAAATTATAATTGGTTAAATATTCATGAAAAGTATCAAAACTTTTTTTTATTTTAATTTAAAGGGATGAATTGGAACATATTTTGTTCCTCGGCAAGTAGAGTTAAATTAAATTACGAGAAAAAAATATTTAATAACTTACAAAATTCAATTGGATTATATTAGTCCTCAATTTATAGATACATCACAGTACCATTCTATTATATTTAAGTAAAAAAATCTATCGAAATATATACATAACCATACACATTATAAAATCATCAAAGCTAAAAGATAATTGTACTAATATTTATTTTTAAATTCAAAAATATTAAACGACTTTGAACAATTTATGTGAAGAAGAAGACATTGAACATTCTTAAAACAAGTTGTTTTATAAATTTACATTTGGATTCATAAACAAATGTTGTTTAATAGTGTTTTATTTATCTTATTTAAGGATCCTTTAATTTTGTTAAATTTTTATTTGTCTTTCTTGCTTTTAGATATTAAAATTTTCTTTAAAATACCTTATACATGATTATTTTTCTTGTCAAATATGTGTGTATCTATAAAAAAATAAAGAAAGTTGTTGAAACTAAATTGATTAAAAAGAATGACCCTTAAATATTTATTGGATGATAACATATTATATAAGTCTTTGTTTTGGATTAAAAAAGTAGCACCTAGAGATTTTTATTAAATGAGAAAAGAAAAAATGGAAGAAAATGTAGTCTTACTTAAATGGAAAATACTTTATATATGTTGTGTCACAAACATGTGTGATGGTGAAACTTACTCAACACTTTTCTCTAAGTTTTATTTTACTATCTTTTATGAAAGTTTTTTTCATGTTTGGGAATTTTAAATTTTACAATTATATTTTTAGAAACAATTTAACTTATTGATAATTTTATTTTAATTTAAAATTACACAAATTACATTTCATTTATTATATTTTCATTATTACATGATTAATTTGTAAAAAAATAAATATCAAATTTAAAACTATTTCTACAACATGACTTTTAAAACAAGAGTTTGAGTAAGAACATAAAAAGTTTTACTTCTAAGACAATAACTCACATAATTAGAGTTTTTACAAACTTATGTACATAGAAATATAATTTGTTTTCAAGTATAATTTATTGAAATTATTAGTTCTTTTTGTTCTAGTGACAACAGATACTTGAAAATTTATTATACAAGATAGACAAACTAATAAAAATAATTCTTAGAACACAAATATTTCTCATCAGTATACAAATTATGACCATTTTATCATTTTTAGAAATTAAATATTTCATTTATTTCAATATAATTGTCACATTTATAAAAATTATTTATATAAACATAATCATCTAATAAATATTCTTATTTATTATATTCTCTTTCATCATTAATATTTTTTATAATGTATTTTTTTATGGTCATAGAAACAATAAAGTTACACCAATAATAAAATATTTAGATATATCTCCAGCATTCTAAATTCACAATCTCATTTAGTGTTTCTTCAGTTTAGGTCATGCAACAAAAGTATTTTGAGACATTAAACTCTTAATTTAAATGCATTATCAAATCCTATCATACGCTCTATTCAAATGAAAAATTGTAGTTATTGATGTTTGGCTTGAATTCCTTGTTAATCTCAAATATAATACACTACATTTATATTAATTATAAACTCTTCATTAAAAACATTTACACTCACGTGTACACCAAAGTAAATAAAAACATATAAAGATTTGAATATTATATTAAAAACTCTAGTAATATTTCAATTTTCTATCAATAAAATTTCATAAAATACTCGTTATTCATTTTTCCAATAATATTCATTCAAAATAAACTACATTAATTATGTTAGAATAACTTGGTCCCATTTATTTACAAAATAAAGTATTTTTTTAATTTAAAGGGATGAATTGGAACATATTTTGTTCCTCACAGAAACAGTAGAGTTAAATTAAATTCTGAGAAAAAATCATATTTAATAACTTACAAAATTCAATTGAATTATATTAGTGGCTCAATTTATAGATACATCACAGTACCATTCTATTATATTTAAGTAAACAAATCTATCGAAATATATACATAACCATACATTATAAAATCCTCAAAGCTAAAAGATAATTGTACTAATAATTATTTTAAATTCAAAAATATTAAACGACTTTGAACAATTTATTTGAACATTGAACATTCTTAAAACAAGTTGTTTTATAAATTTACATTTGGATTCATAAACAAATGTTGTTTTAATAGTGTTTTATTTATCTTATTTAAGGATCCTTTAATTTTGTTAAATTTTCTTTCTTGCTTTTAGATATTAAAATTTTCTTTAAAAATACTTTATACATGATTATTTTTCTTGTCAAATATGTGTATCTTCATAAAAATAAAGAAAGTTGTTGAAACTAAATTGATTAAAAAGAATGACCCTTAAATATTGGATGATAACATATTATATAAGTCTTTTTTTTGGATTTAAAAAAAGGTAGCACCTAGAGATTTTTTATCAAAATACGAGAAAAGAAAAAAATGGAAGAAAATGTAGTCTTACTTAAATGGAAAATAGTTTATATGTGTTGTGTCACAAACATGTGTGATGGTGAAACTTACTCTACACTTTTCTAAGTTTTATTTTACTATCTTTTTATGAAAGTTTTTTTTCATGTTTGGGTCCAATTTTAAATTTTAAAATTATATTTTTAGAAACAATTTAACTTATTTATAATTTTATTTTAAATTTAAAATTACACAAATTACTTTTCATTTATTATATTTTCATTATTACATGATTAATTTGTAAAAAAAATAAATATTAAATGAAGTTTAAAACTATTTCTATAACATTACTTTTAAGAACAAGAGTGTGAGTAAGAACGTAAACAAAAGTTTTACTTCTAAGACAATAACTCACATAATTAGAGTTTTTTTTACAAACTTATGTACATAGAAATATAATTTTTTTCAAGTATAATTTATTGAAATTATTAGTTCTTTTTGTTCTAGTGACAAGACAAGATAGAAAAACTAATAAAAATAATTCTTATAACACAAATGTTTCTCATCAGTATACAAACTATGACCATTTTATCATTTTTCAAAAATTAAATATTTCATTTCTTTCAATACAATTGTCAAATTTATAAAAATTATTTATATAAACATAACTGTATCATCTAATAAATATTCTTATTTATTATTTTCTCATTCATCATTAATATTCATTTGATTAATATAAAACTAATTTCAAAAATTATTTTTTCTCTTTTATTTATTATGATTTTTTAATTTGAAGAAAAATGTCAAATTTAAAAATTATTTTATAACATAGATATACAAAAGAAATGTTTTTTATAATGTAATTTTTTTAAGGTCATAGAAACAACAAAGTTACACCAATAATAAAATATTTAGATATATCTCTAGCATTCTAAATTCACAATATTATTTAGTGTTTCTTCAGTTTAGGTCATGCAACAAAAGTATTTTGAGACATTAAACTCTTAATTTAAATGCATTATCAAATCATCATACTCTCAATTCAAATAAAAATTTGTAGTTATTGATGTTATGGCTTGAATTCCTATGTAATCTCAAATATAATACACTACATTAATAACTGACTCTAGCTAGTATGAAACTCTTCGTGACAAAACAATAACACTCGAAGCAATCACACAAAGTAAATAAAACATATAAAGGCGGCTTGAATATTATATTCAAAACGTATGTAATATTTCAATTTTCCATCAATAAAAATTTCATAAAAACTCTATTCATTCATCTTTTTGTATTCATTTAAATATAAAGATTATTTAGTTCTTTACATTAATTTTGTTGAATAACTTGGTCCCATAATTTTTATAAAATAAAATTATAATTGGTTAAATATTCATGAAAAAGTATTAAAACTTTTTTTTAGTTTAAAGGGATGAATTGGAACATATTTGTTCCTCACATAAGCATGAGGAGTTAAGTTAAATTAGAAAAATTCATATTGAATATCTTACAAAATTCAATTGGATTATATTAGTCGCTCAATTTATAGATATCCACATACCATTCTATTATATTTAAGTAAAATCTATCGAAATATATACATACGTCCTCAAAGCTAAAATGTAATTGTACTAATAATTGTTTTGAATTCAAAAATAAAAGACTTTGAACAATTTAATTGAAGAAGAAGACATTGTTCATTCTTAAAACAAGTTGTTTTATAAAATTACATTTGGATTCATAAACTAATGTTCTTTTAATAATGTTTTATTTATCTTATTTAAGGATCCTTTAATTTTATAAATTGTTGTATGTCTTCTGATTTTAGATATTAAAATTTTCTTTAAAAATACTTTATACATGATTATTTTTCTTGTAATATATGTGTATCATCATAAAAAAAAATAACAAGAAAGTTGTTGAAACTAAATTGATTAAAAATAATGACCCTTAAATATTTGTTGGATGATAACATATTATATTAGTCTTTGTTTTGGATTTAAAAAAGCTAGCACTTAGGTTTTTTTAAAAATATGAAAAGAAAAAATGGAAGAAAATGTAGTCTTACTTAAATGGAAAATAGTTTATATGTGTTGTGTCACAAACATGTGTGATGGTGAGACTTACTCTACTTTTCCATAAGTTTTATTACTACCTTTTATGAAAGTTTTTTTCATGTTTGTGTCAATTTTAAATTTTACAATTATATTTTTAGAAACTTTAACTTATTTAAATTTAAAATTACACAAATAACTTTTCATTTATTATATTTTCATTATTACATGATTAATTTGTAAAAAAATGTTAAGCGAAGTTTAAAACTATTTCTACAACATGATTTTTAAGAACAAGGTGTGAGTAAGAACATAAACACAAGTTTTACTTCTAAGATAATAACTCACATAATTAGAGTTTTTTACAAACTTATGTACATAGAAATATAATTTTTTTCAAGTATAATTTATTGAAATTATTAGTTCTTTTTGTTCTAGTGACAAGACAAGATAGAAAATTTATTATACAAGATAGAAAAAGTCATAAAAATAATTCTTATAACACAAATGTTTCTCATCAGTATACAAACTATGACTATTTTATCATTTTCAAAATTAAATATTTCATTTCTTTCAATATAATTGTCACATTTATAAAAATTATTTATATAAACATAATTGTATCATCTAATAAATATTCTTATTTATTATTTGCTCGTTCATCATTAATATTCATTTGATTAATATAAAACTAATTTATTAAAATTATTGTTTTCTCTTTTATTTATTATGATTTTTAATTTGAAGAAAAATGTCAAATGTAACAATTATTTTATAACATAGATATCAGAAGAAATGTTTTTATAATGTATTTTTTTATGGTCATAGAAACAACAAAGTTACACCAATAATAAAATATTTAGATATATCTCTAGCATTCTAAATTTAGTGTTTCTTCAGTTTAGGACATGCAACAAAAGTATTTTGAGACATTAAACTCTTAATTTAAATGATTATCAAATCTATCAATCTCAATTAAATAAATTTGTAGTTATTGATGTTATGGCTTGAATTCCTATATCTCAAATATAATACACTACATTAATAATTGACTCTAGCTAGTATGAAACTCTTGAGAAAAAACAATAACACTCTGAAGCAATCACGTGTACACAAAGTAAATAAAAACATAAAGGACGGCTGAATATTATATTCAAACTGTATGTAATATTTCAATTTTCCATCAATAAAATTTCATAAAAACTCGGTATTCATTCATGTTTTTCCAATATTCATTTAAATATAAAGATTATTTAGTTCTTTACATTAATTTTGTTCGAATAACTTGGTCCCATTAATTTTTATAAAATAAAATTATAATTGGTTAAATATTCATGAAAAGTATTAAAACTTTTTTTTAGTTTAAAGGGATGAATTGGAACATATTTTGTTCCTCACATGATGAGTTAAGTTAAATTACGAGAAAAAATCATATTGAATATCTTACAAAATTCAATTGGATTATATTAGTCTTCAATTTATAGATATATCACAGTACCATTCTATTATATTTAAGTAAAAAATATAGAAATATATACATAACCATACATTATAAAATCCTCAAAGCTAAAATATAATTGTACTAATAATTTTTAAATTCAAAAATATTAGCGACTTTGAACAATTTAATTGAAGAAGAAGACATTGTTCATTCTTAAAACAAGTTGTTTTATAAAATTACATTTGGATTCATAAACTAATGTTCTTTTTAATGTTTTATTTATCTTATTTAAGGATCCTTTAATTTTATAAATTGTTGTATGTTTTCTTGATTTTAGATATTAAAATTTTCTTTAAAAATACTTTATACATGATTATTTTCTTGTCAAATATGTGTGTATCATCATAAAAAAAATAACAAGAAAGTTGTTGAAACTAAATTGATTAAAAATAATGACCCTTAAATATTTGTTGGATGATAACATATTATATTAGTCTTTGTTTTGGATTAAAAAAGCTAGCATAGGGATTTTTAAAATATGAGAAAAAAAAAAAAAATGTAGTCTTACTTAAATGGAAAATAGTTTATATGTGTTGTGTCACAAACATGTGTGATGACTTACTCTACTCTTTTCCATAAGTTTTATTTACTACCTTTTTATGATTTTTTTTCATGTTTGTGTCCAATTTTAAATTTTACAATTATATTTTTAGAAACAATTTAACTTATTTTAAATTTAAAATTACACAAATAACTTTTCATTTATTATATTTTCATTATTACATGATTAATTTGTAAAAAAATAAATGTTAAGCAGTTTAAAACTATTTCTACAACATGATTTTTAAGAACAAGGGTGAGTAAGAACATAAACACAAGTTTTACTTCTAAGATAATAACTCACATAATTAGAGTTTTTTTAAAAACTTATGTACATAGAACAAGTATAATTGAAATTATTAGTTCTTTTTGTTCTGTGACAAGACAAGATACTTGAAAATTTATTATACAAGATAGAAAAAGTCATAAAAATAATTCTTATAACACAAATGTTTCTCATCGATTATACAAACTATGACTATTTTATCATTTTCAAAATTAAATATTTCATTTCTTTCAATATAATTGTCACATTTATAAAATTATTTATATAAACATAATTGTATCATCTAATAAATATTCTTATTTATTATTTTCTCGTTCATCATCATTTGATTAATATAAAACTAATTTATTAAAATTGTTTTCTCTTTTATTTATTATGATTTTTTAATTTGAAGAAAAATGTCAAATGTAACAATTATTTTATAACATATATACAGAAGAAATGTTTTTATAATGTATTTTTTATGGTCATAGAAACAACAAAGTTACACCAATAATAAAATATTTAGATATATCTCTAGTATTCTAAATTCACAATATCATTTAGTGTTTCAGTTTAGGTCATGCAACAAAAGTATCTTGAGACATTAAACTCTTAATTTAAATGCATTATCAAATCTATCATACTCAATTCAAATAAAATTTGTAGTTATTGATGTTGGCTTGAATTCCTATATAATCTCAAATATAATACACTACATTAATAATGACTCTAGCTATATAAACTCTTTGTGAGAAACAATATATCAAACAATCATTATGTGTACAAAAGTAAATAAAGCTGAATATTATATTCAAAACTGTATGTAATATTTCAATTTTCTATCAATAAAAATTTCATAAAAACTCAGTATTCATTCATGTTTTCCAATATTCATTTAAATATAAAATTATTTAGTTCTTTACATTAATTTTGTTCGAATAACTTGGTCCCATTAATTTTATAAAATAAAATTATAATTGGTTAAATATTCATGAAAAAGTATTAAAACTTTTTTTTAATTTAAAGGATGAATTGGAACATATTTTGTTCCTCACATAAATGATGAGTTAAGTTAAATTACGAAAAAATCATATTGAATATCTTACAAAATTCAATTGGATTATATTAGTTAACTCAATTTATAGATATATCACAGTATTCTATTATATTTAAGTAAAAAATCTATCGAAATATATATATAACCATACATTTATAAAATCCTCAAAGCTAAAATATAATTGTACTAATAATTGTTTTAAATTAAAAATATTAAACGACTTTGAACAATTTAATTGAAGAAGACATTGTTCATTCTTAAAACAAGTTGTTTATAAAATTTCATTTGGATTCATAAACCTTTTAATAATATTTTATTTATCTTATTTAAGGATCCTTTAATTTTATAAATTGTTGTATGTTTTCTTGATTTTAGATATTAAAATTTTCTTTAAAAATACTTTCTTGTCAAATATGTGTGTATCATCAAAAACAATAACAAGAAAGTTGTTGAAACTAAATTGATTAAAAAAATGACCCCTAAAATATTTGTTGGATGATAACATATTATATTAGTCTTTGTGTTGGATTTAAAAAACTAGCACTTAGGGTTTTTTAAATATGAGAAAAGAAAAATGGAAGAAAATGTAGTCTTACTTAAATGGAAAATAGTTTATATGTGTTGTGTCACAAACATGTGTGATGGTGAGACTTACTCTACTCTTTTCATAGTTTTATTTACTACTTTGAAAGTTTTTCTTCATGTTTGTGTCCAATTTTAAATTTTACAATTATATTTTAGAAACAATTTAAATTATTTTAAATTTAAAATTACACAAATAACTTTTCATTTATTATATTTTCATTATTACATGATTAATTTGTAAAAAATAAATGTTAAAAAGTTTAAAACTATTTCTACAACATGATTTTTAAGAACAAGGGTGTGGTAAGAACATAAACACAAGTTTTACTTCTAAGATAATAACTCACATAATTAGAGTTTTTTTACAAACTTATGTACATAGAAATATAATTTTTTCAAGTATAATTTATTGAAATTATTAGTTCTTTTTGTTCTAGTGACAAGACAAGATACTTGAAAATTTATTATACAAGATAGAAAAAGTCATAAAAATAATTCTTATAACACAAATGTTTCTCATTATATACAAACTATGACTATTTTATCATTTTCAAATTAAATATTTCATTTCTTTCAATATAATTGTCACATTTATAAAAATTATTTATATAAACATAATTGTATCATCTAATAAATATTCTTATTTATTATTTTCATCATCATTAATATTCATTTGATTAATATAAAACTAATTTATTAAAATTATTGTTTTTTCTCTTTTATATATTATGATTTTTTAATTTGAAGAAAAATGTCAAATGTAACAATTATTTTATAACATAGATATACAGAAGAAATGTTTTTTATAATGTATTTTTTTTATGGTCATAGAAACAACAAAGTACACCAATAATAAAATATTCAGATATATCTCTAGCATTCTAAATTCACAATATCATTTAGTGTTTCTTCAGTTTAGGTCATGCAAAAAAAGTATTTTGAGACATTAAACTCTTAATTTAAATGCATTATCAAATCCTATCATACTCTCAATTCAAATGAAAATTTGTAGTTATTGATGTTATGGCTTGAATTCCTATGTAATCTCAAATAAAATACACTACATTAATAACTGACTCTAGTTAGTATGAAAAACTCTTCGTGAGAAAACAATAACACTCTGAAAGCAATCACGTGTACACAAAGTAAATAAAACATATAAGACGGCCTGAATATTATATTCAAAACATGTAATATTTCAATTTTTCTATCCAATAAAAAATTTCATAAAAAACTCGGTATTCATTCATGTTTTTCCAATATTCATTCAAATATAAAGATTATTTAGTTCTTTACATTAATTTTGTTCGAATAACTTGGTCCCATTAATTTTTATAAAATAAAATTTTATTTGGTTAAATATTCATGAAAAAGTATTAAAACTTTTTTTTTAATTTAAAGGGATGAATTGGAACATATTTTGTTCCTCACATAAACAGTAGAGTTAAGTTAAATTCTGAGAAAAAATCATATTGAATATCTTACAAAATTCAATTAGATTATATTAGTCGCTCAAAATATAGATATATCACAGTACCATTCTATTATATTTAAGTAAAAAAATCTATCAAAATATATACTTGACCATACGCATTATAAAATCCTCAAAGCTAAAATATAATTGTACTAATAATTGTTTTTAAATTCAAAAATATTAAACGACTTTGAACAATTTAATGGAAGAAGACATTGTTCATTCTTAAAACAAGTTGTTTTATAAAATTACATTTGGATTCATAAACTAATGTTCTTTTAATAATGTTTTATTTATCTTATTTAAGGATCCTTTAATTTTTATAAATTGTTGTATGTTTTCTTGATTTTCGATATTAAACTTTTCTTTAAAAATACTTTATACATGATTATTTTTCTTGTCAAATATGTGTGTATCATCATAAAAAAAAAAAACAAGAAAGTTGTTGAAACTAAATTGATTAAAAAATAATGACCCCTTAAATATTTGTTAGATGATAACATATTATATTAGTCTTTGTTTTGGATTTAAAAAAAGCTAGCACTTAGGGAATTTTTTTTAAAATATAAGAAGAAAAAATGGAAGAAAATGTAGTCTTACTTAAATGGAAAATAGTTTATGTGTTGTGTCACAAACATGTGTGATGGTGAGACTTACTCTACTTTCTATAAGTTTTATTTTACTACCTTTTATGAAAGTTTTTTTCATGTTTGTCCAATTTTAAATTTTACAATTCTATTTTTAGAAACAATTTAACTTATTTTAAATTTAAAATTACACAAATTACTTTTCATTTATTATATTTTCATTATTACATGATTAATTTGTAAAAAAAAATAAATATTAAACGAAGTTTAAAACTATTTCTACAACATGATTTTTAAGAACAAGGGTGTGAGTAAGTAAACACAAGTTTTACTTCTAAGATAATAACTCACATAATTAGAGTTTTTTACAAACTTATGTACATAGAAATATAATTTTTTCAAGTATAATTTATTGAAATTATTAGTTCTTTTTGTTCTAGTGACAAGATACTTGAAAATTTATTATACAAGATAGAAAAAGTCATAAAAATAATTCTTATAACACAAATGTTTCTCATCAGTATACAAACTATGACTATTTTATCATTTTTCAAAATTAAATATTTCATTTCTTTCAATATAATTGTCACATTTATAAAAATTATTTATATAAACATAATTGTATCATCTAATAAATATTCTTATTTATTATTTTCTCGTTCATCATTGATATTCATTTGATTAATATAAAACTAATTTATTAAAATTATTGTTTTTTCTCTTTTATTTATTATGATTTTTTAATTTGAAGAAAAATGTCAAATGTAACAATTATTTTATAACATAGATATACAAAAATGTTTTTTAATGTATTTTTTTATGGTCATAGAAACAACAAAGTTACACCAATAATAAAATATTCAGATATATCTCTAGCATTCTAAATTCACAATATCATTTAGTGTTTCTTGATTTAGGTCATGCAACAAAGTATTTTGAGACATTAAACTCTTAATTTAAATGCATTATCAAATCTATCATACTCTCAATTCAAATGAAAATTTGTAGTTATTGATGTTATGGCTTGAATTCTATGTAATCTCAAATAAAATACACTACATTAATAAGCGAGTCTAGTTAGTATGAAACTCTTCGTGAGAAAACAATAACACTAAAACAATCACGTGTACACAAAGTAAATAAAAACATATAAAGACGGCCTGAATATTATATTCAAAACTGTATGTAATATTTCAATTTTCTATCAATAAAAATTTCATAAAAACTATTATTCATTCATGTTTTCCAATATTCATTCAAATATAAAGATTATTTAGTTCTTTACATTAATTTTGTTCTAACTTGGTCCCATTAATTTTATAAAATAAAATTTTATTTGGTTAAATATTCATGAAAAAGTATTAAAACTTTTTTTAATTTAAAGGGATGAATTGGAACATATTTTGTTCCTCACATAAACAATGATGAATTAAATTCTGAGAAAAAAAATCATATTGAATATCTTACAAAATTCAATTGATTATATTAGTCGCTCAAAATATAGATATATCACGTTACCATTCTATTATATTTAAGTAAAAAAATCTATCGAAATATATACATAACCATACATTATAAAATCCTCAAAGCTAAAATATAATTGTACTAATAATTGTTTTAAATTCAAAAATAAGCGACTTTGAACAATTTAATTGAAGAAGAAGACATTGTTCATTCTTAAAACAAGTTGTTTTATAAAATTACATTTGGATTCATAAACTAATGTTCTTTTAATAATGTTTTATTTATCTTATTTAAGGATCCTTTAATTTTTACAAATTGTTGTATGTTTTCGATTTTCGATATTAAACTTTTCTTTAAAATACTTTATACATGATTATTTTTCTTGTCAAATATGTGTATATCATCATAAAAAAAAAATAACAAAGTTGTTGAAACTAAATTGATTAAAAATAATGAACCCTTAAATATTTGTTAGATGATAACATATTATATTAGTCTTTGTTTTGGATTTAAAAAGCTAGCACTAGAATTTTTAAAATATAAGAAAGAAAAAAAAAATGGAAAATGTACTTAAATGGAAAATAGTTTATATGTGTTGTGTCACAAACATGTGTGATGGTGAAACTTACTACTCTTTTCTATGAGTTTTATTTTACTTTTTATGAAAGTTTTTTTCATGTTGTTGTCCAATTTTAAATTTTACAATTCTATTTTAGAAACAATTTAACTTATTTTAAATTTAAAATTAGACAAATTACTTTTCATTTATTATATTTTCATTATTACATGATTAATTTGTAAAAAAAATAAATATTAAAGTTTAAAACTATTTCTACAACACGATTTTTAAGAACAAGGGTGTGAGTAAGAACATAAACACAAGTTTTACTTCTAATAATAACTCACATAATTAGAGTTTTTACAAACTTATGTACATAGAAATATAATTTTTTTCAAGTATAATTTATTGACATTATTAGTTCTTTTTTCTAGTGACAAGACAAGATACTTGAAAATTTATTATACAAGATAGAAAGTAATAAAATAATTCTTATAACACAAATGTTTCTCATCAATATACAAACTATGACCATTTTATCATTTTCAAAATTAAATATTTCATTTCTTTCAATATAATTGTCACATTTATAAAAATTATTTATATAAACATAATTGTATCATCTAATAAATATTCTTATTTATTATTTTCTCGTTCATCATAAATATTCATTTGATTAATATCAAACTAATTTATTAAAATTATTGTTTTTTCTCTTTTATTTATTATGATTTTTTAATTTGAAGAAAAATGTCAAATGTAACAATTATTTTATAACATAGATATACAGAAGAAATGTTTTTTATAGTGTTTTTTTTTTATGGTCATAGAAACAACAAAGTTACACCAATAATAAAATATTTAGATATATCTCTAGCATTCTAAATTCACAATATCATTTAGTGTTTCTTCAATTTAGGTCATGCAACAAAAGTATTTTGAGACATTAAACTCTTAATTTAAATGCATTCTCAAATCCTATCATACTCTCAATTCAAATGAAAATTTGTAGTTATTGATGTTATTAGCTTGAATTCTATTACATTAATACCGATATAGCCTAGTATGAAACTCTTATTGAGAAAACAATAACACTACTGAAACAATCACGTGTACACAAAGTAAATAAAAACATATAAAGCTGAATATTATATTAAAACTGTATGTAATATTTCAATTTTTCTATCAATAAAAATTTCATAAAAACTCGGTATTCATTCATGTTTTTCCAATATTAATTCAAATATAAATTATTTAGTTCTTTACATTTATTCGAATAACTGGGTCCCATTAATTTTATATAAATAAAATTATAATTGGTTAAATATTCATGAAAAAGTATCTTTTTTAATTTAAAGGGATGAATTGGAACATACCTCCATAAACGATTGGTTAAATTCGAGAAAAAATCATATTGAATATCTTACAAAATTCAATTGGATTATATTAGTCGCTCAATTTATAGATATCACAGTACCATTCTATTATATTTAAGTAAAAAAATCTATCGAAATATATACATAACCATACGCATTATAAAATCCTCAAAGCTAAAATATAATTGTACTAATAATTATTAAATTCAAAATATTAAACGACTTTGAACAATTTAATTGAAGAAGAAGACATTGTTCATTCTTAAAACAAGTTGTTTTATAAAGTTACATTTGGATTCATAAACTAATGTTCTTTTAATAATGTTTTATTTATCTTATTTAAGGATCCTTTAATTTTTATAAATTGTTGTATTTCTTGATTTTAGATATTAAAATTTTCTTTAAAATACTTTATACATGATTAATTTTCTTGTCAAATATGTGTATCATCATAAAAAAACAAGAAGTTGTTGAAACTAAATATTGATTAAAATAATGACCCTTAAATATTTGTTGGATGATAACAATTATATTAGTCTTTGTTTGGATTTTAAAAAGCTAGCACTGGAATTTTATTTAAATATGAGAAAAGAAAAAAATGTTTGTCTTACTTGGAAAATAGTTTGTATGTGTTGTGTCACAAACATGTGTGATGGTGAAACTTACTCTACTCTTTTCTATAAGTTTTATTTACTACTTTTTATGAAAGTTTTTTCATGTTTGTGTCCAATTTTAAATTTTACAATTATATTTTTAGAAACAATTTAACTTATTTTAAATTTAAAATTACACAAATTACTTTTCATTTATTATATTTTCATTATTACATGATTAATTTGTAAAAAAAATAAATAAGCGAAGTTTAAAACTATTTCTACGATTTTTAAGAACAAGGGTGTGAGTAAGAACATAAACACAAGTTTTACTTCTAAGATAATAACTCACATAATTAGAGTTTTTTTTTTTTACAAACTTATGTACATAGAAATATAATTTTTTTCAAGTATAATTTATTGAAATTATTAGTTCTTTTTGATCTAGTGACAAGACAAGATACTTGAAAATTTATTATAAAAAGAGTAATTAAAATAATTCTTATAACACAAATGTTTCTCATCAGTATACAAACTATGACCATTTTATCATTTTTAAAAATTAAATATTTCATTTCTTTCAATATAATTGTCACATTTATAAAAATTATTTATATAAACATAATTGTATCATCTAATAAATATTCTTATTTATTATTTTCTCGTTCATCATTAATATTCATTTGATTAATATAAAACTAATTTATTAAAATTATTGTTTTTTCTCTTTTATTTATTATGATTTTTTAATTTGAAGAAAAATGTAAATTGTAACAATTATTTTATAACATAGATATCTGAGAAATGTTTTTATAATTATATTTTTATGGTCATAGAAACAACAAAGTTACACCAATAATAAAATATTTAGATATATCTCTAGCATTATAAATTCACAATATCATTTAGTGTTTCTTCAGTTTAGGTCAAACGACAAAAGTATTTTGAGACATTAAACTCTTAATTTAAATGCATTATCAAATCCTATCATACTCTCAATTCAAATGAAAAATTGTAGTTATTGATGTTATGGCTTGAATTCCTATGTAATCTCAAATAAAATACACTACATTAATAACTGACTCTAGCTAGTATGAAACTCTTAGTGAGAAAACAATAACACTCTGAAGCAATCACGTGTACACCAAAATAAATAAAAACATATAAAGACGGCACAGATATTATATTCAAAACTGTGTAATATTTCAATTTTCTATCCAATAAAAAATTCATAAAACCTCGTATTCATTCATGTTTTCCAATATTCATTCAAATATAAAGATTATTAGTTCTTTACATTAATTTTGTTCAATAACTTGGTCCCATTAATTTTTATAAAATAAAATTATAATTGGTTAAATATTCATGAAAAAGTATCAAAACTTTTTTTTAATTTAAAGGGATGAATTGGAACATATTTTGTTCCTCACATAATGAGAGTTAAGTTAAATTCGAGAAAAAATCATATTGAATATCTTACAAAATTCAATTGGATTATATTAGCTCAATTTATAGATATATCACAGTACCATTCTATTATATTTAAGTAAAAATCTATCAAAAATATATATAACCATACATTATAAAATCCTCAAAGCTAAAATATAATTGTACTAATAATTATTTTAAATTCAAAAATATTAAACGACTTTGAACAATTTAATTGAAGAAGAAGACATTGTTCATTCTTAAAACAAGTTGTTTTATAAAATTACATTTATTCATAAACTAATGTTCTTTTAATAATGTTTTATTTATCTTATTTAAGGATCCTTTAATTTTTATAAATTGTTGTATGTTTTCTTGATTTTAGATATTAAAATTTTCTTTAAAAATACTTTATACATGATTAATTTTCTTGTCAAATATGTGTGTATCATCATAAAAAAAAATAACAAGAAAGTTGTTGAAACTAAATTGATTAAAAATGACCCTTATAAATATTTGTTGGATGATAACATATTATATTAGTCTTTGGTTTTAAAAAGCTAGCACTTAGGAATTTTATTTAAAATATGAGAAAAGAAAAAAATGTAGTCTTACTTAAATGGAAAATAGTTTATATTTGTTGTGTCACAAACATGTGTGATGGTGAAACTTACTCTACTCTTTTCTATAGTATTTTACTACCTTTTTATGAAAGTTTTTTTCATGTTTGTGTCCAATTTTAAATTTTACAATTATATTTTTAGAAACAATTTAACTTATTTTAAATTTAAAATTACACAAATTACTTTTCATTTATTATATTTTCATTATTAAATGATTAATTTGTAAAAAAATAAATATTAAGCGAAGTTTAAAACTATTTCTACAACATGATTTTTAAGAACAAGGGTGTGTAAGAACATAAACACAAGTTTTACTTCTAAGATAATAACTCACATAATTAGAGTTTTTTTACAAACTTATGTACATAGAAATATAATTTTTTCAAGTATAATTTATTGAAATTATTAGTTCTTTTGTTCTAGTGACAAGACAAGATACTTGAAAATTTATTATACAAGATAGAAAAGTAATTAAAATAATTCTTATAACACAAATGTTTCATCAGTATACAAACTTATTTTATCATTTTCAAAATTAAATATTTCATTTCTTTCAATATAATTGTCACATTTATAAAAATTATTTATATAAACATAATTGTATCATCTAATAAATATTCTTATTTATTATTTTCTCGTTCATCATTAATATTCATTTGATTAATATAAAACTAATTTATTAAAATTATTGTTTTTTCTCTTTTATTTATTATGATTTTTTAATTTGAAGAAAAATGTAAATTGTAACAATTATTTTATAACATAGATATACAGAAGAAATGTTTTTTATAACGTATATTTTTTATGGTCATAGAAACAACAAAGTTACACCAATAATAAAATATTTAGATATATCTCTAGCATTATAAATTCACAATATCATTTAGTGTTTCTTCAGTTTAGGTCAAACGACAAAAGTATTTTGAGACATTAAACTCTTAATTTAAATGCATTATCAAATCCTATCATACTCTCAATTCAAATGAAAAATTGTAGTTATTGATGTTATGGCTTGAATTCCTATGTAATCTCAAATAAAATACACTACATTAATAACTGACTCTAGCTAGTATGAAACTCTTAGTGAGAAAACAATAACACTCTGAGCAATCACGTGTACCAAAATAAATAAAACATATAAAGACGGCCTGAATATTATATTCAAAACGTATGTAATATTTCAATTTTTCTATCCAATAAAAATTTCATAAAAAACCGGTATTCATTCATGTTTTTCAATATTCATTCAAATATAAAGTTTACTTTTACATTAATTTTGGTCCCATTAATTTTTATAAAATAAAATTATAATTGGTTAAATATTCATGAAAAGTATCAAAACTTTTTTTAATTTAAAGGGATGAATTGGAACATATTTTGTTCACATAAACATGAGAGTTAAGTTAAATTCGAGAAAAATCATGAATATCTTACAAAATTCAATTGGATTATATTAGTCGCTCAATTTATAGATATATCACAGTACCATTCTATTATATTTAAGTAAAAAATCTATCGAAATATATACATAACCATACATTATAAAATCCTCAAAGCTAAAATATAATTGTACTAATAATTATTTTTAAATTCAAAAATATTAAACGACTTTGAACAATTTAATTGAAGAAGACATTGTTCATTCTTAAAACAAGTTGTTTTATAAAATTACATTTGGATTCATAAACTAATGTTCTTTTAATGTTTTATTTATCTTATTTAAGGATCCTTTAATTTTATAAATTGTTGTATGTTTTCTTGATTTTAGATATTAAAATTTTCTTTAAAAATACTTTATACATGATTAATTTTCTTGTCAAATATGTGTGTCATCATAAAAAAAATAACAAGAAAGTTGTTGAAACTAAATTGATTAAAAATAATGATTTAAATATTTGTTGGATGATAACATATTATATTAGTCTTTGTTTTGGATTTTAAAAAGCTAGCACAGAAATTTTTATTTAAAATATGACTTACTTAAATGGAAAAAATAGTTTATATTTGTTGTGTCACAAACATGTGTGATTGAAACTTACTCTTTTCTATGAGTTTTATTTTACTACCTTTTATGAAAGTTTTTTTCATGTTTGTGTCCAATTTTAAATTTTACAATTATATTTTAGAAACAATTTAACTTATTTTAAATTTAAAATTACACAAATTACTTTTCATTATTATATTTCATTATTAATGATTAATTTGTAAAAAAATAAATATTAAACAAGTTTAAAACTATTTCTACAACAAGATTTTTAAGAAACAGGGTGTGTAAGAACATAAACACAAGTTTTACTTCAAGATAATAACTCACATAATTAGGTTTTTTTTACAAACTTATGTACATAGAAATATAATTTATTTTCAAGTATAATTTATTGAAATTATTAGTTCTTTTGTTCTAGTGACAAGACAAGATACTTGAAAATTTATTATACAAGATAGAAAAATTAATAAAATAATTCTTATAACACAAATTTTTCTCATCAATATACAAACTATGACAATTTATCATTTTTCAAAATTAAATATTTCATTTCTTTCAATATAATTGTCACATTTATAAAATTATTTATATAAACATAATTGTATCATCTAATAAATATTCTTATTTATTATTCTAGATTCATCATAAATATTCATTTGATTAATATCAAACTAATTTATTAAAATTATTGTTTTCTCTTTTATTTATTATGATTTTTTAATTTGAAGAAAAATGTCAAATGTAACAATTATTTTATAACATTATCTGAGAAATGTTTTTTATAGTGTTTTTTTTATGGTCATAGAAACAACAAAGTTACCAATAATAAAATATTTAGATATATCTCTAGCATTCTAAATTCACAATATCATTTAGTGTTTCTTCAATTTAGGTCATGCAACAAAAGTATTTTGAGACATTAAACTCTTAATTTAAATGCATTCTCAAATCTATCATACTCTCAATTCAAATGAAAATTTGAGTTATTGATGTTATGGCTTGAATTCCTATGTAATCTCAAATATAATTTTAATAGCATTCTAGCTGTATGAAACTCTTCATTGAGAAAAAATAACACTCTGAAGCAATCACGTGTACACCAAGTAAATAAAAACATATAAAGACGGCCTGAATATTATATTTAAAACTGTATGTAATATTTCAATTTTTCTATCCAATAAAAAATTTCATAAAAAACTCGGTATTCATTCATGTTTTTCCAATATTAATTCAAATATAAAATTATTTAGTTCTTTACATTTATTTTGTTCGAATAACTTGGTCCCATTAATTTTATAAAATAAAATTATAATTGGTTAAATATTCATGAAAAAGTATCAAAACTTTTTTTTTAATTTAAAGGATGAATTGGAACATATTTTGTTCCTCACATAAACGATGAGTTAGGTTAAATTCTGAGAAAAAATCATATTGAATATCTTACAAAATTCAATTGGATTATATTAGTCGCTCAATTTATAGATATATCACAGTACCATTCTATTATATTTAAGTAAAAAAATCTATCGAAATATATACATAACCATACGCATTATAAAATCCTCAAAGCTAAAATATAATTGTACTAATAATTATTTTAAATTCAAAAATATTGACTTTGAACAATTTAATTGAAGAAGAAGACATTGTTCATTCTTAAAACAAGTTGTTTTATAAAATTACATTTGGATTCATAAACTAATGTTCTTTTAATAATGTTTTATTTATCTTATTTAGGATCCTTTAATTTTTTAAATTGTTGTATGTTTTGATTTTAGATATTAAAATTTTCTTTAAAAATACTTTATACATGATTAATTTTCTTGTCAAATATGTGTGTATCATCATAAAAAAAATAACAAGAAAGTTGTTGAAACTAAATTCATTAAAAAATAATGACCCCTTAAATATTTGTTGGATGACAACATATTATATTAGTCTTTGTTTTGGATTTTAAAAAAGCTAGCACTTAGGGAATTTTATTTAAAATATGAGAAAAGAAAAAAATGTAGTCTTACTTAAATGGAAAATAGTTTGTATGTGTTGTGTCACAAACATGTGTGATGGTGAAACTTACTCTACTCTTTTCTATTAGTTTTATTTTACTACCTTTTTATGAAAGTTTTTTTTTCATGTTTGTGTCCAATTTTAAATTTTACAATTATAAGAAACAATTTAACTTATTTTAAATTTAAAATTACACAAATTACTTTTCATTTATTATATTTTCAATTACATGATTAATTTGTAAAAAATAAATATAAACAAGTTTAAAACTATTTCTACAACATGATTTTTAAGAACAAAGGTGTGAGTAAGAACATAAACACAAGTTTTACTTCTAAGATAATAACTCACATAATTAGAGTTTTTTTACAAACTTATGTACATAGAAATATAATTTTTTTCAAGTATAATTTATTGAAATTATTAGTTCTTTTGTTCTAGTATTGACAAGATAAAAATAATTCTTATAACACAAATGTTTTTCATCAGTATACAAACTATGACCATTTTATCATTTTTCAAAATTAAATATTTCATTTCTTTCAATATAATTGTCACATTTATAAAAATTATTTATATAAACATAATTGTATCATCTAATAAATATTCTTATTTATTATTTTCTCGTTCATCATTAATATTCATTTGATTAATATAAAACTAATTTATTAAAATTATTGTTTTTTCTCTTTTATTTATTATGATTTTTTAATTTGAAGAAAAATGTAAATTGTAACAATTATTTTATAACATAGATATACAGAAGAAATGTTTTTTATAATGTATATTTTTTATGGTCATAGAAACAATAAAGTTACACCAATAATAAAATATTTAGATATATCTCTAGCATTATAAATTCACAATATCATTTAGTGTTTCTTCAGTTTAGGTCATGCAACAAAAGTATTTTGAGACATTAAACTCTTAATTTAAATGCATTATCAAATCCTATCATACTCTCAATTCAAATGAAAAATTGTAGTCATTGATGTTATGGCTTGAATTCCTATGTAATCTCAAACATAATACACTACATTTATATTAATAATTGACTCTAGCTGTAGTAGAAACTCTTCCATTGAGAAAACAATATCTGAAGCAATCACGTATACACCGAGCAAATAAAAACATAGACTGAATATTATATTCAAAACTCTATGTAATATTTCAATTTTTCTATCAATAAAAATTTCATAAAATACCGATATTCATTCATGTTTTTCCATTATTCATTCAAATATAAAGATTATTTAGTTCTACATTAATTTTGTTTGAATAACTTTGTCCCATTAATTTTTATAAAATAAAATTATAATTGGTTAAATATTCATGAAAATTTATCAAAATTCAATTGGATTATATTATTAAACAATTTATAGATACATCACAGTACCATTCTATTATATTTAAGTAAAAAAATCTATCGAAATATACATAACCATACACATTATAAAATCATCAAAGCTAAAACAATTGTACTAATAATTATTTTAAATTAAAAATATTAACGACTTTGAACGATTTATGTGAAGAAGAAGACATTGAACATTCTTAAAACAAGTTGTTTTATAAAATTACATTTGGATTCCTAAACAAATGCTCTTTTAATAATATTTTATTTGTCTTATTTAAGGATCCTTTAATTTTATTAAATTGTTGTATGTTTTCTTTCTTTTAGATATTAAAATTTTCTTTAAAATATTTTATGCATGATTATTTTTCTTGTCAAATATGTGTGTATCATCATAAAAATAACAAGAAAGTTGTTGAAACTACATTGATTAAAAAGAATGACCCATAAATATTTATTGGATGATAACATATTATATAAGCTTTGTTAAGGATTTAAAAATAGGTAGCACCTAGAGATTTTTCTAAAAAATATGAGAAAATAAAAAAATGGAAGAATATGTAGTCTTACTTAAATGGAAAATACTTTATAAGTAATGGTAACCAATTTAGTTGGGATTGGTCTAAGGGCATTTTGGGCAGATCTATTTGAATGCATCCTTGTCAACTTCCTTACTTGTTCTAAACAAAAATCAGAAAAAAAAAAAAAGAAAAAGAAAGAAAGAAAGAATCGTAGGAGAGAAGAAGAGGAGGTTCCAACAATCAACCATTCAACTCTTGCATGCAGCAAAATCAGTCACCTTCTTCTGCCATGATTTTTGCATCCCTCTATCTCTAGCAAGGTGAGTCTCTAGTTAGAGACTTTGGGTTTTAAACAATTGAGAATTTGGGGAAAATGGGGTTTTGTGATATAAATCTTTGCATGTTTGTTTTAGTTGATAGTATGTGTTCTGATGCAAATGTATGCCAAAGAATGATGATACATGATGGGATTAATTTGGATCATAGGGAACCTTAGGAATATATTAGGATGCTTTGGTTGCAGGATGTCAATACGATTGCTCCCTTGGCGATTTCTAGACAAAAACTGAAGCGTGCAATCGATTTGCATATAGTGTAAATCGATTGCTCACTTGAAAATGAATATCATTGTTTCGATCATAACTTGAGTTTTATAACTCGGCGGGCAGGTCAGAAAGGTATTTTAATGACCTTTATGAATATGCTTAGACATCATGCTTTTAGTTCATTCAAAGGTTATAGAAAAATTTTTCGGTGCATGATGTTGAATAAGTGTTAATGGAATTTAAAATGTATGTTTAATTCCGTCCGTGTGTGGACCAGAAACCTCTTTGTTGTGTGACTAATTTTATGAATTGTATGATATTATGTTATGATCACTCGTATGCTAAATCATGAATATGTATGAATATTACGTGCAAAGTGTTGAAGCGCATTATGTGGAAATAATTATGTGATCATTACTTGTTCCGTTCATTCCGGTTGAATGTTTGGATGAATTTGTCTTGTTGGCTTGATGTCACAAGTGTTTGGATTATGTTGAATCGAGTAAACCTAGGCTTTCGGATGGTAAATCATATGACTATGGACAAGGTCCAATTTATTATCGTTCCGATGACTCGAGTGGGCCATTTTTGGCGTTTCCATGGCGTAATTATCTGGATATACGGTTTACACACTGAGCTACCATTGCAGCGTTTCTGGTGGGCCATTTGAGGGCATTCCAATGGGCGATGCGTCGGCGTGCTTGGTATGGTGGGGTTGTCGTGCCACGTAGGCAATACCACTCCGTAGTCTTAACTAACCTCTAATGGTGCCATATAGGAAAGACCATTAGGCTTTCACCCGGTGGACTCGTGCGTTGAAGGCGTTTCGTATTTGCATAATTCATCCTGCGTATGGATGATCGATGTGGTTGTGGCGCATACGGTGAATGTCACTTTGGGTTTCGTCGCGGATGAAATCAGGGGTGATCCGACTCGTCATGTGATGGACTTATCGAGTATCTTGACACAGCACTTCGCCGGTGTGGTTTTGTGTGTCGATGAAAGGTAGAACTTACTTCGGATTCCTCGTTACAGGTGCATAATGTGTTTATCGTGCTTTTACCCTATTGGTTAGTTATGGGACTTCAATGGTGGTGTTTCCCTTGGTTGTACTTGTACCATGATGTGAGGTGTAACCCAGTTCTGAATGTCGTTTATTATGCATGTACCTTGTAGAACCGAGCAACCCCTTAAGATTGGGAGGTTCAGAGATTTAGTAATCTCACGTTCAATTATTATTTTTAGGATCTTGAGACCGAATAAAGGAAGGAATGGTCAGCTCGTGTTGATGTTGTGATACGGTGGGCTGACTTTGTAGGATTTTGTATCAAATGTGCGGATAGCAGAGTATACCGACTTTTATTTTATCAATTAAGGGAAGGTAAAATACGAGAAAAAGACCCGATTCGGAGAATGGTTATGAAAAGGGAAGGTATTAGCACCCCTTTCCATCCGTAGTTATCTCACGGGCTCTTAGTTGCTCTAGATCACTTTTAAAAATGCTTTCTGTGTGTTTGACAAAAATGTTTTAAAAAGGCATTTCGCTTTGACTTTGTAATGACTCATGTAGGAGTGTATACAAAGTGTTCGGAAATATTTTGAACTTTGAAAAAAAATTTGAACTTTGAAAAAGTGTGTGGTGTGAAAAGCATTTGATAGAGCAAGCAACTAAGAGACTTATTTACTCAAATTGGTGGATTGTGCTACATTCCTTTTAGAATAAATAGCCGTACCATTAGTTAGTAGGTAGCTCATTCGTTGGATGTAAGCGGGACATTCGAAGGACATCGGATGGTCATAAAGCAACTTGTAGGAAGTATCCTAACATTCGAAGGGACTATCATCATTTTTCGTGGGCGCAATCGAGGTCAAGATCATGTATTCGGGCGACAACGTGGGTCTTATGATCTTTGTCGAATGGACTATGATGATTTATTTGGAAACAGCGGTGCTAGAATACCTCTACGTTCGGGGACATGGCCATTTTGAATCGAAGGCATCGAGAGGAATACCTAAGGGTGCGTGTGTGAAAAAAGTGTGTTGATTTGAATATGTTATCTTGAATTTAGTGTGCTATGTTCAATTATCTTGCCATACACGCCTAATTACTAGCAATTGATAAGGATGCGAAAGTAAAATCACGGAATGTAAAGTGCGAAATGTAAATCCTACGCTATTACAAGGCTTTGGGGCAGATACATAATTTAAAATGCGGAAAGTAAAGTCCTAAATTAAACTATTACAACCCATATGCAATTACATTATTGAAAAATAAAATAAAAGCGGAAGAATCGTCGAATCGGATGAACACAGTGAAACAAAGCGAAATCGGAAAATATGATGGAATCGAAATAAGAGAAAATGTTAGAAAAATGCAAATTTTAATATGAAAAATTATCATATCTTTAAATAAGATAAATATACTAAAATAATTTTTGGGATTTTTTGGTAGTATTTAATAATTAAAATGCAATTAAAAGTGAATTAAATGCAAAAATAAAATAAAAATAAATATGCATGCAAAATGTATTTTTTAAATTTATTAAATTAAATAAAGATTTTCAGAATATAAATGTGAAAATAAAATATTTTTTATTTTTAATAATGCATAAATTTTGTGAAAATAATTAAAATGGAATGGAAATATTAAAATAAATGGAAAATATGAAAAAAATATTGAAAAGTGAAAGTTTGAGAAAAAACCAAAACAGTTGCTGGATGGATCAAACCCGTGACCCTAGAGCATCTTTCCAAAAGCAAGCCTTAACCCTTTGGGACAACGTGTCTTTGGTGTTTTAAAAGGCTGGAATTAATGGAATTTGAGTGAATACGTGTCTGGATTGAGTGGAAACACGGTCAGCTCGCGTGGGGTCCATGTTGGCTGGAGATCGAATCGAGCGTGTCGTTGAGCCCGCATAAACCACGCGGGGTCTTCGCTGAGTCCACCGGACTGGGGCTCGGTCGTCTTCGGCGATCTCAATCTGAACGAAAAGCGCGGCGATAAACAAGAAGAAGGACCTGTCCCCTAAATCGGGTCCTCAGGGTCCAATGGTGGTCTCGGTTTCGATTGAAAACACCTTAACTATTGACTCGACGATCAAAATGCCTAGACGGCATCTCACAATTCAAGTTCAAACTTCGATGACCCGGATCAAGTTCTTCCTCATGATCATGATAAAAGCATTAGAGTCCATGGAACGGCGGATAATAAGTGTAAAATCGAAAATATTGAATATGTATGTATGTATGAACTTCGAATACGGATGGTTTGATCCATAACGATAGTGTATTCTTACTCAAACTTGCCGGAATGGTGGAGGTGAAAGTGGGTCGGGTTTAAGAACACGATTTTTCAAAATTCTTGAAAAATTTTGCAAAGATAAGGGTTTGGCTTGAGCTAGGGTTTAGATCCTTGTGGTGGTGCATTCTTGAGTATTTATAGAGGGAAAATTGGATGGCAAAGGGTGAAAAAAGATTGCTTATTGATTGTGCAAATATTTTCCAATAAAACAAATCAAATTTTGAAGAAAATATGATTTTCTCATCAATACCATGTTGCACAATTGGTAAATGTATTTTTCTTGGACATTAAGAGATATAAATCAACTTATTTGAAAAACTTAATTTTCATATTTTACATAATTTATTTTTGAATTAAATGTTATAAAATTCAAATAAATATGAAAATACACCAATATAAGCATTTATGGGTCAAAAATAACATCATGAACAAGTTTGGATCAAAGATTATAGGCCCATTTGGAAAATTTTGCAAAATGTCCTTTTATTACAATTGTCAAGGGTTGACTTGAATGGTGTATCTTGCTCAATTTTCCATTTTGAGTGTTCTTGGACTTTGGAAATCTCTAAGAGTCCTCTAAACAATGTCTTTGGTCTCAATTGGATTTACCATGCTCAATATATCTTCAAAACAAAAGTTGACTTTTGTTGACTGAAAACCTGTAATGTTTTGACTATACCTCTCAAATGAAGCATTTTTGGACATTCTTGTGAGACATGAAGTTGTAGAGAATTGAATTTCCTTCAAACAAGAGGTGGTGGAAAAATTTACGAGAAAGTATGAGAAAGTTATGATCCAGTCAAGTTCGTTGACTTTTCTAGAAACCCTAATTTGAAAGTTTGACTTTTGAGCAAATCTTGAGTTTTCTTGATCATGATCAACCCTTGATCAAATGATGAATGTAACTCAAAATGAGGATGTTGACCAAAAATCGAAGTTTTGACTATGTTGACCACAGTTGACTTTTGTCAATCAACTGATTTTCAACCATCGAGCAATTATCTGAGGAAACTTGACTTGTGAAGCTTGAAACTTGACATGGAGAATCTTTGAAGCATATGAGGAGGCATGAAGACCATTGGAGATGTTGGAAATCCATCTTGACTTGAGAGATACCAAACCTAGTTTGGGTTGATTGTCTAGGAGAGTTTATCGATCGAGGAATCCTTGAGGATAGATGTGAAATCTTTTGAGAAGATGGAGGGCAAATTTTGGGGTATGATGTGTTTCATTGGAGATGCTACTTTCTTTTTGTATCTTCTACTATGTACTTGGATGTTGTATTAGTTTCGGTTTATCTTTTGGCCATAACTATTTGACATGTTGTAATCAACTAATACTTATCTAATTTCCGATGCTTATGTATGACTTAGCTTACCATTTTAATGCCATATATGTATTATCCTAGGCCATGATATGTAGGGGTGTTACAGTTGGTATCGAGCATGTCGATTTCGGCTTTCCATGAAACATCATAAGCTAGCATAAATCGGTCGTGTGCGTGATTATCGGCACGATTCCTTATTCTACGGCATTGGCGACCTGATCAGCTTATTCTATGTGTGGGACAAGCAGGAGATGGCTAAGAACACGAGGACCGGAAGGCAGGGCGTAATCCGTCGAGCCTGAAATTCCAATTCCTACTGGTGGTGCTAATGTATCGGATGCAAACATGCCCTGGATTCAAATGATGCAACAACAAAATCAAATGATGATGCAGGGTATGCAAGGACAACAACAACAACCAGCTGCTCCTGTTCCTCCAACTCCGGTGGGACCAGACTATCGTGCTTTCTTCAGAATGGATCCTCCAGAGTTCATGGGTGGCTTAGACCATGTTGCCGCTCATGATTGGCTTTATAGCATGGAGAGAATATTCCAAGCTGTTCAGTGTTCCGAAGAAGACAAGGTTATGTTTGCCGCTCAAAAATTGAAAGGTCCATCTAGTAGGTGGTGGGACACTGCATCCACTCTTTTCACTACTCAAGGTGTGCCAAAAGATTGGAACACTTTAAGATAGCTTTCCTGGAGAATTATTTCCCCAATAGCGTCTGTGCTCAGAAAGAACGGGAATTCCAACTCTTCAAACAAGGCAACCTATCTGTTTCTGCTTATGCTGAGAAGTTTGAAGATATGGTTGCTTATTCTCGCCAGGCTATTTATGCACCAGATGAGATGTGGAAAATTGATCAGTTTCTATTTGGTTTGAATGCTGACATTGCTCATAGTGTGTCTCAGAGAGAGTTCACTTCTTATGCTGAGTGTTTAAGGCAATGTTATGTTGCAAGCAGTTTAAAAGAGAGGTTAGAAGGAAAGAGCGACCGACCTTTCCGAAAAATCAAAAGGAAGTCGGGCAATACGAAACCCATAATTCTCCTCAGTAAGCAGCTCATGGTAATGGATTCGCTCAACTTGCTGGTGGCAATCAGATGTGGAAGTGTTATGCTTTGGTAAGGTAGGCCGCACATCAAGATTTTATCGAGCCGTAACGTTCGGATAAGACTATGGGCGTGTATACTGGATCTCGTCGCTAGTGGTGTATGTTAATAATAAACCTTTGTTCTTGTAGATTGTGAGTGACACACTCCTTTATTTCTAATGCGTGTGCATCGACTCGGATTCGAGGCTACTTATCTTTCAAACCCTATGTTGATTTCGTCTGCTACGGATAATGTAGTAGAAGCTTTGAAGGTTTGTAGGGATTGTTCTGTCACCTTCAATGACCGACAATTCTCTATTGATCTTATTTGTCTACCTCTTAAGAAGATCGATGTGGTGGTGTAAGGCTGGTTGTCGACTAACTTTCGATGTACATTGGTTGTAAAGAGAAGGCTATCTTTATCCCTGCTGAAGAAACTACTCCTGTTGACGCGATTGGGAATCTGATTGAAGGTACAATTAATCTGATTAATTGCCTATTTGTACAAGAGAATTCTTTCATTTTGGCTCTTATTGCGGATTCTGAAAGCAAGAAAGAGTGTATCGGTTATGTGTGAGTTTCGGATGTTTCTGATGTCACTTCTCTTCCTCCCTGAAGAGAGTTGAATTTCCATTGATCTTGTTCACAGGACAGCTCAGTCTCTATAGCTACTATCAAATGTCTCTGCGAGTTGAGAGGTTGAAGAGTCGGTTGGAAGATTTGTTGGCGAAGCATTTGTTCGACCTAGTGTATCTCCATTAGGTGCTCTGTTTTATTAGTCAAGAAGAAGGATGTAGTGTCGTTGTGCATTGATTACCGTCAATTGAATAAAACCATAAAGAACAAGTATCCTTTGCCCGCAGTTGATGAACTCATCGTTGAAAAGAGCACATGTGTTCAATTGACCTTAGGTCGTGTACCATCAATTCGGGTTAAGAGTTCGGATGTATCAAAGACCGCGTTCAGAACACAGTATGGCCATTATGAATTCTTGGTTATGCGTTTGGAGTGACCATGCTCTTGTCTTTTATGGATTATATGAATCGTGTTTCAACCATATCTTGATCGATTAGTAGTAACATTCATTGATGACATCTTGATCTATTCTAGGATGGTGGAAGTATGGAGCATTTGAAATTGTGTTATCGGTTCTCAAGTGAGAAAAGCGTTGCCAAACTCGGGCAAGTGTGAGTTCGGATGTTTGAAATGATTCCTTGGGCATGTCATTTTACGGTGGTGTGCCGATAGAATCCATCTAAAGTGGGCGGCGATTAATTGGGAACATCCTAAGAATGCGATTGGAGTCAAGTTTCCTTGGTTTAGCGGTTACTCGGAGGTTTAATGGGATTTTCAAGTTAGCATTACGATGACGGACTTTTCGGAAGTTTCTTTTGAATGGGTTGATCGTGAGCGAAGTTTCGGCCGAAGGGAGAAGTTGACTACCGCTCGATTGCTAATAATTCCGGATCAGAGAAATCATAGTATTTTGTGATGCCTCTAAGAAAGGTTTGGGTGGAGTTACGATGCAAGATGGTCGTCGTGGCATATGCATCACGACAATTAAAGAACCTCATGAAGAAATATCCTACTCACGACCTTGAACTTGCTGCTATTGTGTTTTCATGGGTGTGGCGACATTACTTGTATGGAGTCCTTTGAGATGTTTAGTGATCACAGAGCTTGAAGTACCTCTTTGACCGAGAAGGAACTCATATCGTCATAGAGGAGATGGATGGTATTTGAAAGACTATGACTTTGAATTGAAGTATCACCACCGGAAGGCTAATAAAGTTGATTTGGTAGGAAGGAAATCGAGTTGCCGAACTGATGATGTTAGAGTTTGATC